>CAVLEH010000001.1:80000-127942 GCA_963662125.1 Diplazon laetatorius
GTTCAAATACCTGCCTTTCGTCTAAAAAAAATTCGTTTTAAATCCCTTCCTCACTCTTAAGTTCTACTTTTCTAAAACGATATAATCACCTGTTTTTATTTAAGACCCTTATTTTGGTAAATGGTAATTATGCAGTATCGCGGCTTTTCCGAATTTTACAGTGTTGCAACATTTTATTTTACGAGGATGTTTGTTTGGTCTCCCAGATGAAAAATCAGATGGAGGAGGTCACAAAATGTTATCGGAAATAATTTTTTTAAACATTTTTCGAAATTTGGAAAAAACATTTTTTTTTTTTGATTCGGGAGTTGCTCTCCCCTATCATATACACGCGTATTTTTGTGTGTATAAGTGGGTTAAGGATGTATGACACATAATCCCAGCCGAAAGTACGCCAATCTGAGAAATCTCGATTATAACTGCTGTTCGGTAACTCAGGGTAGTTTGCGTTTGGGCCATTGCGATCTTGCTAGCTAGCCGCGATCGACCAACTCGCGTGAACAGGGATGCCAAATCTCTTGTGGATCAGTTGGACTAGCGTACGCATGTGCATGTGACAGTCGGGCGCGGTCGTCCGTCGAGTGACGATCGTCCGTAACGCACTGGGAATGGGCCCTAGACCCTTTCTCAAAGGACTCTTCGGAGTATCCCATATGGCGGTCACTGAGCTCGTATAAGATGGTCACAGCGGCGGATGAACGGCCGTACGGTCCCCTTCTCCGACCCTGGATCATATACCTATCACCAATGAAGGACAGCAACAGCTGACGAATCCTCGGTATAGGTCATTCACACACAAAATCGTACAAGCACAAACAAACGCGCGAGATCGCAATGGCACGAGCCAAACGGGCTTTATACGCCAAATATACAATATCAAAATCATCGTGGGTTTTTATGCCGCAAGGCTTTTCCCACAAGAGCCGATAAACATACCAAATTATGCGGCTTAAAACGCGAGTTTTCATTTCGTACAAAAAAAACCGTAACCTCCATCCTTCATAAAAAATACACACATATATATAAAAAACTACGAGGTAACTTCGCATTGACGGAGCTTCAACAATACAACTGCTTTATGAATGCTAGAGAAATTTATAATCATCAAATATTGTAAAATAGATGTTACTGCATCTTATATCATGTTTCATCTTAGATCCGATAAACTTTAAAGTGGGCTTAATTTATGTTATATATCGGGTTTGACGTGGAACGGAGAATACTCAGCTTAATGCAGATCAAGACGATGTAATTTATTAGCCATCAACGAAACACAATATGTGGTTTACAATATGAGTCGGAGTGCCCAAGCCCATGGCTCGCATACAACTACTCCGGAGAGCGCTCTTGCCCACGGCGCAGCACCGTCGCCGAGTTTCTCTCTCTCGCTCTCTCTCACGCATACCTTACAATACATCACAACTCTCCCGCTGCTTTAAGTTGGAGTCAGTCGGGGAGAGCGCCGCAATTTTGGTTTAATCATTTGATCGACGTGTCTCTTCTGACGGTCACCCGACTCGGTTTCTACTACGTAGGTGGATGGCGATGTTATCTCTACTATTTCGCCAGCTACACGCTTTTCATCTCTTACACCGTGCCCATCGATCAAAACCTCGTCGCCGACATTTAATTCGATCTGTCTGCTTCCTCGTCTTGAGACGATTTGCGCTCTCTGGTGTTTTTCTACAGTTTCCAACACGCTCGGCTTCAGTCGATCAAAACGCGTTCGTAACTCGCGATTATACATCAAGCTTGCCGGGCTCTTGCCGGTTGTGCAATGTGGAAAATTGCGATAGTCGTGCAAGAACATATTTACTGCATTTTCCACTCCCTCTCCCCCTTTTACAATCTTCGTCACCTTGTCTTTAAATGTTTGAACGAAATTTTCCGCCGCGCCGTTAGTGGCCGGATGGTACGGCGGCGAAAAAGTGCGAGCCATCCCGTTACTCTTCAAAAAATTCGTGAATTCAGTGCTACGAAATTGCGGCCCCCCATCAGTGACGCAATGCAACGGAAGTTCGAATCGTGTAAACAAGTTTTTAAATATGTCAACGAGTTTCTCTGCTTTCGTGTTCTTTTTGCAATTTATAACCTCTGGCCACTTGCTGTGTGCGTCGATTATTATTAAGTACATACATCCGAAAAATGGGCCTGCGAAGTCACAATGTATTCGCCCCCATACCTTGTTTGGCCAGGGCCATGTGGTCAACGGGGTTTTTGGCGGTTTCTTCCGCTCTATCGAACAAGTTTTACACGCGCTCACAACAGTTTCTATAGCGTCGTCGATACCTTTCCACCACACGTATGACCGCGCAAACATCTTAATTTTGACAATTCCAAAATGTGTCGCATGTAGCTCCTGCAGTATCGTTGAACGCATACTCTCTGGGATGCATGCGCGTATTCCCCAAAAAAAGACAACCTTTCTCTACGGTTAATTCGAATCGTTTTTTGAAATATACTTTTCCGTGCATTTCTCGAGAACCAGACAGACGATCGATCGAAAACAATTTTTTTTATATCAGTCCTATGCGTTTATCGTCAATAGGAGCCTAAATGGTTTTTTTCCCATAAGAACACATGTTAAATTCCATACGGCTATGAATTTCAAACAAGATAGACGATCGTTTTGAAATTTCCTATGTTATCTCGAAGTTATAAGAGCTACTGACTAAAAATTTCAGAATTTTCTTGATACTTTGACACATGTGTCATACATCCTTAATGTGTTTTCAAACGTGATAGTTAAAGTAACAAAGATTCAATCGAGTAACTCGCAATACGATAAATGTGGAAAGATATTGTCAAGTATTGTTCTTTGGATTTTTCGCTTCGTTTTTTATGGTGTCGTTATGTTAGATAAGCTTGGTGGCCCTGAAAAGGTCCGATGTATCTCGATAATTTACTCTCCCGAGCGACTGTCTTCATGTTCTTTTATGACGGCAATGATTCGGAATATCATATGGAATCTATCCGTGTGTTTTGGATACTGTCGTTTAAGAGAAAATTCGGCAATGTATCCATCCATGTGATATTCCCGACGACCGTAACGCGGAACGTTCGCTCGCCCTTCCCGCCAGGTACGCTCGATGTTCTGCGTATGAGCGCCAGTATCCGGATCGACAAAATTATACGTCTGATTTACCAGAAGGTGTTCGAAGCCTTCTGACTGAAGATAATTATATGCTCTCCAACAATCCAACATAATGAAATTGTCGATCCAGGTCGAAACTTTTGAACGATAACGTCTAGCAAGGTGTTCCGGCAACGCGTCGATCACTCTAACGCGCATCAATTACAGCCTTCCGTTATTTCGAATTTCACGAGCTTGCTTGTATTGTATCGAATATACGCGCACACGATACACCGAACACATCTCTTGCCGTGGTTACCGTGGTCGCAACAAGCGCGTGCCCTGCTTGCGTTCAGTTCTCACCTGCAGCAATAAATCGATATCAACCTATTTATCGAGTGAAAAAGTTTATTTTCTCCGCCGAGACCCTCGTATGTGCTTATCTTCCTGATTGTTCAACAAAACTCTTGATATCTCAAACACAAGGTTTTCGACGATCTGTCCGAAACGAGAACGATGAAAACCTCCTTCGCATCACAGGAAAAACCATCGAATATCCATGAACCAAGTATCGCTTCTCGTATGAAACTCGACCAATCTACAACGGTATGAGTGCCCTGAGGCCTATTTCTGTTACGATAAATTCTTGTCGCGGAGGCTTCAACGTGACAGAATAACCGATGAAAATGCAGGCATCTTCGAGACACAGAGTTGCATTTCGAAACCCGCTGTCCGTCCGAATCTATTTTTTAAAGGCACATTTTATGGTTACCACTTTCTTCCCCTTGGCGACTTTTTTAGTTTTCTGGCATCTCCAGATTAAGTCGTTCAAATTAAACACTGCTGGTTGTCCACAACTACCGCACTCCACAGAGTTTGGAATTACGGCATGTGATTTGAGAAAATCAAAAACGCGATCCTGATTTTCACACATGCGATGAAACTCACGTAAAGAAAAACACAGCCGTCACAATCCATTGTACCCGGAAGAACTATAGAAACTGTGAAATTCTTGTGGACTAGGTAGACGGAAGGCAACAACAAAGCAGTTTTTTCCTTTTTTTAATGTCGTAGACGGTTGTTCTCAATCCGCGCAACAGTCGCCACAGTCGATAAACTACGTTAAGAATTATTTTTCAAATTATTACGAATAATTAAAGAAATATTTTTGAAAAATATTTTCGAAAATATTTTCTTATCCTTCTCACATAATTCATCAACTAGCGGATAAAAAACTTTACCACACGCTGTGCGTAGAAGTGCGGTTTTACGCTCACTTCGTTCGCTCCAAACCGCATTTACACACCTTGTAACATAAAAATTCGTACGACACTTGTACGAAAAACGTTTTCTGGACTCGTGTGATTGCAACACTCGCTTTCGGCTCGTTCTGCAAACTCACCCTCGTCAGAAAAAAAAATTTCATACTCGTGTCATAATGTACTATTAAGAAATGAAAATGTAGAAAATTCAATTTTTTTTTTTCAAATTTCGAAAAAATGTTTTTAAAAAAGATTTCCGATGACATTTTCTGACCTCTCCCGTCTGATTCTTCATCCATAGGACCAAACACATCGCCAAGAACGAAAAATTTAGAAAACTGTAAAATTCAGGAAAGCCGCGATTCTGCTTATCAACATTGTTGATAAGTAGGAAGACATTGCCAAACACTGCCGGAAAAAAACATTTTCTGGCAATGTCTGGCAATAGGCACCTAGCCATAGGCACTACTAACCATTGGCACTACTAGTCAATTATTTTTCCCAAGTGGGGTGCCAGGAAATTTTTTTTTTATCGAAAAGCCAATTTTTTTCGAACGGCAAACGAAATCTCGGTCTCTACAATAAACTACCAACGTATCTCTACGTAAATTGACCGTTAGATTCGAGTTAGATTCGAGCCACTAAAAACTTTGTGAGTATACTAAAAACAAAAATTCGTTCACTACAAAAGTTCACTGCACACCTAAATCTTTAAGAACGACGGAAGAACATTTTTTTTGTCATCCTCACATGAGAATGACCCCATTCCCGTACCAATTTCAGTGCGCAATGTGCCTGATTCTCGCATTCTAGGAACGATGCGGGAATTTTTGATTCCCGGGGGGGGGGGGGTTTGGGGGGCGGAGCCCCCCAACCCCCTTCCGAGGTACGACAGATCAGGAGCTTTGCGTCGTCATTCTCATGTGAGGATGACAAAACATAGTATGTGTTGTGCGGGCGCGATGGGTGACTCGGCTTGACACAGGCTGCGCCTGCGCCTCGTGCTAACCTCACATCCATGCGGGAATCACCTACATCGCACCCTTGCAACACAATATACTATTTCCCCTCCGGGGTAGCAGAATTTTTTTCTTTTTAAATTGCACGTCTCATTAACGGCAACCAGAAGAAAGAAAAAAAAACAACAACGTATTTATATTATTGCCACTAGGTGGCCACTCGCAAATTGCTACCCTCCAGTATAAATTCCGTTCTTGAATTATGATTTTTGCTAAAAAACTAAAAAACTACCTGGCCGACTTGGGCCAAAATCTGATCATGTCTGAGTTCCGGCAAGACACGTCGATTGCATCATCGATCATTCCGATCGCATCATTAGTTTTAGAGAAAACGTTAACGAAAAGTTAATCACATACGTACGTACATCCGCGCGCACACACAAACACACACACACACACACAACCATTTTGCTGAAAATAGGTTCAAATGAACCGAATGACCTCTAAACGTAAAGATCTGAAAAATAAACGATTTTTAATTTTCGGGGTCATCACAATAACTACCGTATAATCGGGACGTTAATAATCGATTCTCCGCTAGGTATGTCACCTTAAGTGCCCGAACAAGGCAAACAACACCCATGCAGATCAGGCGACTCAGGGACCGCACCGTTCGCTCTACCTCATAACTGTAATTATAAACGCCAATGAATTTATAATCACACTTTTTATAATTGCAATATCGGCATCTAGCGGCATCTAGCGACAAACTGTCGCGGAGCGGTAGAAGCACGTCTCGCGTATCCGTAACGCGTAAACGATTAAGTGTGACTCAGGTCAGTGCTGATACAGCTTTATCTTTGAAATATTTAAATATACTCTGCGTAGATGAGGCTGTGTTGTTTACGCGGTATCATCGAAAATCACTACAATTGATTTTTGGAGTACGATCGTACTCTTACGCACGATTCTTCAAGGATCCCGAGCCTGCATCTCCAGCAATATGATTACTCTGTCTTGTTGTTCGGCTTATCTTGCTTGTCACCATTGAAATGATTACGAGATGTTCGCAGACGGCTTCTGCAATCAATCAAATTTTTATTCCGAACTTTCTGATGAAATAATTAAATATTGTGCAGCGAAGTTGCTAGAGTATGTTCTACAGCTTAGTGCAAAAATAAATATAATGTAATTCAGTACGGCGGTTTTTTCTAAATTTTTTAGTTTTCTCGTTGTCGCTACCTCATAGAGGAAGCTATGTTACGGTCGGAAATTTTCGTTTCGAGATTTTCACGTCACCATGTTCAGAATGAGCCAAAATGTCAAGAATACACATTTGGAAAAAAAATTCCAATTTGAATATGTATATGGACCATTCGACCAAATATAGGCATCGGTTTAGATGACCCCTTCTCAGAATCTTTTCCAATTTTTTTAGGATGTAGTTGTTGATGACCTGTATTTACCTGAATTTTTTGCCAATTTTTTCCTCCATTATTTTCGCTGTAGTAATAATGGGCATTTCGTGACATTTCCATTTTTCTTATTTTTCAATTCAACTTCTTAGTATTTTATCGCAAAATGAAAATTACACTTAGAGTGCATTTTTATGTAAAATTATCTCAACTTTCCGGAAAAAATATTGATTTTCAGTTTGGACCAACTAAAAGCTCTTAAAATCGAGTTCCAATCATAAAAAGCTATCTCTCAGGCATTGCGCATATCTAAAATTTTTTTTTAATATATTGTCCAGAAAGCTTAGAAAATTTCACGCAATATATGTTAAATTTACGTTGGATTCTCTGTAAAAACTGCTGAAATCGATGAAAATTTCAAAATTCAATGATAAACCAAATTTTCTTTTCTCTATTTAAAATGTATAAATTCTTCTTTAATCCTCATGAGCTATCGATCATTTGAGATTTTCGTCTTTTGCATCGAAATGCAATGTCTTGACTACTTCTAATATCCTGCAGAGGAAAAGTGTTATACGATTATTTATAACATTTTAAAGAATATCCAATGTTGTCTGACACCATCTGAGTTCGGCCTCCTGGTTTAGCAGGTGGAGACACATGGGCTTATTCTAATGTGAAAACTTGGACGCCGAATGTCGCTATCGGAAGTGTTTCGCAGTGTGGCGCTGCTAGTCGAGTGGCTAGATATGAGAAGTAGTCAAGACATTGCATTTCTATGTGAAAGACGAAAATCTCAAATGATCGATAGCTCATGAGGATTGACGATGAATTCATAAATTTTAAATGAAGAAAATAAAATTTGCTTTATCATTGAGTTTTCGAAATTCCATCGATTCTAGCAGTTTTTACAGAGAACCCAACGTGAATTTGACTTATAACATGTGAAATTTTCACAGCTTAACGAAAAAAAGATTGAAGAGCTTTTAGTTAGTCCAAGCTGGAAATCAATATTTTTTCGGAAAGTTGAGGTAATTTCACATAGAAATGCACTCTAAGTGTAATTTTTATTTTGCGATAAAATACTAAGAAGTTAAATTGAAAAAAAAAGAAAAACAAAAATATCACGAAATTCCCATAATTACTACAGCAAAAATAATAGACGAAAAAATTCAGGTACATACAGGTGATCAAGGACTACATCCTAAAAAAATTGGAAAAGATTCTGAGAGAGGGTCATCGAAACCGATGCCTATATTTGGTAGAATGGTTCATATACGCGCAAGCGCGCACGTGCGTAATAGGCTCCCGGCATTCGAACGTGTATAACTGGGCATTGGTTTTAGCCACAGCCATTTGATTTTGTCGACATGTGCAGCTTTATAGTCCCTTTATCGACTTTAATTTTCGTCATCATTCAAACTGTGGCTCGGATTTTATGGTTTTCCAGAATGTGCCAAAATGTAAAACAAAAATCTGTCATGAATGACAATGCAAAATTCAACTGTTTATAACATGAATACGGTTCAAACTAAATCTCTAAGTTTCTACGGAGATCGATTTTCTTCATTCAAAAGTCGGCTTAGATGTTATGCCAGGCTTTAATTCGCAAAGAAGAACCGTTATACTTGCCCAAATTGTTCTTCATAAATATGATTATGCTCATGGTAGTTTAATTCACATTTGACGAAGCAGATTACTTTCGTCCACAATCGCGCGACTTTCAATACACTTAAGGGTTTTCCAATACGATGACATTATTACTTCTCACTTTCATCACACGCTAGGGAGGTCGAAGCTAAACTGGAGAAATTTGACGCTCAGTCGAAATGATCCCAACGCTTCTAGTACCTTTTACCCAAGACCTCCATTGTAAAAACTCAAAAACAAGAACTGCTGCCGACATCACCCACTCCTCCTAGTATTCCGTAGTACAGGGTTATTGAGGAACGAATAGGAATTTTATCATGAAACTTTAAAAACATATTCTTGAATAGTTTTACTTGCAGTTTACGGAATAAAGAAGTCGATTTTTGGCCTGTGTAAACTGGTTTCCCCTCTTGATGACAAGGGGAAGGGCTGATGTATAAAGTCGCCAGTCACCGATTTCGTCTTCGGATGATCACTGACCGTTTGTGTGGTTCGTCGCGACCGAAATAATCTGGAATATCATATGGAATTTATCTCGATGTTTGAGATATTGGCCTTGCAAGGAAAAAAATCCTGGCGTCCATAGTGCTAAACGTTCGTTCAAAGATCCCGCCATTTACGCTCGATATTTTGCGTGTACCGAAAAAAACCAAAAAACCCTCTACAAACCTAGTAAAACATCGTTCGTTCCCGATTGTTAGTCCTGAAAATGTGCATTTAAAAAATAACAGAGAAGCATTGTGCATTTTTTTTCGATGTCAGTCGACATCGAAAAAAGTTGATAAAGCTAAGAAAAAAATTATGAACAAAAAAGTTGCAAAAAATTCAACACTGTAAACATGAAACTATCAAAATTACGAAAAATTTTATGACAGAAAAGAAATTGCAAAAACAAAATATTGCGAAAATTTGAAAAATGTTGGAAGAGAATGTTACTATTGTTATTTCATTATCTCCGCTATGACATTTTCCAACTTGAGGACAAAATACATTTTACAATAAAAAAAATGCCAGAAATCATAAAATTCGGAAAAGAATAGTAATTGAAACATACGAAACATCTATAAAATTCAATGTGCCGAGGTTAACCACTGTGTTTCAATTTACAATTACGATATGCTACACGGAATCGGTTAACAAGATGTACCCAACGACCAGTGAGAGAATGATAAGATAAATGATTGTGGGTAAGACATAGATCGAACTTTTGTTTATAGTCAAAATTATTTAGTCAGACTGCATTTCCGGAGATATTTTCTTGAAACATTGTACCCGAGGTCATTTTTTCGTTTTCTTACTTCCTTCCATTTAGGTTATGATTAATTAGTTCAATGTACAGGGTGTCCCTGAATCACATAAACCGTGGGTACCTGAGGTTATTTTGAGTCAAACAAATTGGGGGTGATTTCCCCCTTTTCGCTTCGTTTGGGAGTTATTACAGTTTTCATGATTTTGACTCCTGTTTGCTTTAATTGGCTCTATCTTTGCCAAACTAAGACCGATTCTTATAATTTATTTTTAATAAAACAAGAATTTCTAACCGTTTAAATCTGGCCTACAATTTTTTCCTATAAGGATAACGGTTTTGCTGCAATTTATCATCAAACACGATTTTTTGAGTTTTTGAATTTTTTATTTTCCTTTAACGTAATTTTATTCTGAAAAAATACGTTATAAAGTAGCATTTTTATTCACTCAATGGGGAAGGTTAATTAATTCTCATTAACGGGACTGTAAAGGTTTGAGTCCGGGAGAGCGGGTCAGGATCAAAAAATGCACAACTCTTCAATAAATAAATATGAATAACTTTTGTATAATTCGTAGTATCCTCTATCCATTGAAGCGTATACCGAAGTTAGAAAAATCAGAAATACATAATTTGTGACAAAGTTATGAGTATTTCAACAACATGCTCAAAAATCGTCATTGCCACAATTTGTGCCAAAATAAAATTAAAGAATAATTTCTTGAAGTGTCTTCAGAACCATTTGGTGGCCATTTGCGAAGAAATTATCTTCGCAAATGGCCACTCTATCAATTGAATCTAAAACGAAACGAAAAAATTCATTTTAACAAGAATCTTAGTTGTTTATTTACATTGAAATCTTCAATCAATTTAATAATCTTCAATTCAAGCTATCGAACATAGAAATATGTTTAGAGCTATCGAACATAGGGCCGTTCTCGAGATATCGTGGCAATCAATAATGTCGCAAAACGGTATCCTGAGAAAAACGCGTTTGAAGTTTCGGGTCGGCGCGGTGGCGCGTATACTGTTGCTTACTCTATTTAAAAGTTTCCAGCGCTCTTAAATACTTTTCCGCTGAACGTAATTTTGATTTATTTCAAAATAATAGATATGAACGTATACTCTATGGTGAATTACACTTCGTAGACATTGATAGAAAAAAACACAAAATACAAATTTTTCATTCGGTTTGCGTCAAAGTAACCATAAAGAGCTGATTTACATATGATTCTGTAAAGAACAGAAAATCTATGGTTCCGAAACTTCAAACTTTTACAGTCCCCTTAATATAATTTTCCACAGGAATGAATATTTAAAAAATCCTAAAAAGGAGGAAATGACCTCCTAATTTTTTCGACTTAAAATTACCCGAGGAACCCATGTTTTTTCTTTGCGGTGTTTGGGACACCCTGTATATTCTGGATACTGGCTCTCCTCCTCATGTGTACTTTCGTAGAACAAAATTCACATTCGATAATAAATCGGTGCATCAAGTGCCGTATAAAATTAAATGTATGATATATTTTAGAGTCTGATCATGATTTAAGATCACGATTTAACCAATTCATTTCGAAAGAAGTACTTTTGCATACTGCTAAATCGTTCTTATTAGACCTTATCTAATGCACAAACACAATCTCTCTGTCGACGATAACACCCGAACACGGAATAACGTCGTTTGGATCCATTACAAAGGGAAAAACAAACTCACAAGAATTCGCAATATGGATTTCAAATATATTTTATTCTAAGCAGATTTTTCATTTCATCTTCATCAATACGTTCAACGTGATTTATGCCTTGCGACAATAGGGTCGGGAACAGCATAGGGGGTACGGTACGCTCACATCTACCTTGCCCGTGTCGGCGATTTCTCCCTTCGGACACTTGAGAATAGCCACACCGCACCTGAAAAATATATTAGAGATTTTTATCTTCGATTAAGAATAGGTTGATGGATACTAATTTCGAGCTGTAAAAGGAAGCTTAAACGAACTCTGAAGCTTACTTACGTATACATTGTATAGAGTCCCATGCTCTGGTCACAGTCGTACCTATAGCACGTTCCTTCATAGCCCTTACGACCTATTTCGCAGCTCTCAGCTTTAGAAAAAAAGCGTGCCGTACATTAAATAAATTTTTCAGCACTCATTTTCCGTAAATCAAATTGATTCTTTCACATTTGTCTCCGGTCACCCATATTAAAACGTTACAGCGTGGAAAACGGTCATACGCCTGTTATACACCGAAGACTTATTTATGGTCGTATGAATAAAGGCTACGTCAGACAAACTATTGTATCAGCTCGAAAAAAATGTGGTCTTGCAATCGTTGACTTTTAAACTTACTTCTACCTCGTGATATTGCACTATTCGCTTGCTGGGATATACAGGATATCAGAAAAAATAAACCAACTACTATCGCGATCTTCATAATGAATACTGGCTTGGGAAGTGCTCGCTCGCTTAGAATTTTGTTAACTGATGACTTGTCGTGTGTGCTTTGCGTTTTATACGTTCTCCTGTCGACCCCACCTGATCGGGCGCTTCCCTGTTTGGTGAACCTTGAAGCCAATCTTTATGAACAGCTACGGTAGCATAAATCTTACACTTAAGCAATGTTTATACATTTTTGCACCGATTCTTGTAGGTCGTCAATTAACGATGAAATTAAAACTCACTGTGATTTTGGATGCATTATTTTTACCGAATCTTTATAGATATTCCCGATCTCTTCTGCAAGGTCTGTGCGCATGATTTTCATGGTCTTCCTGTTATTTCATTCAAATTTATGTGAAAAAAAACGGAGGCTCAGTTCAAGTAACTTTTTTTGCCGTATCTCGGAGACAAAAACAAATTGGGTAGATCTAGCATAAGACAGTCGTGTATATATTATTTATGTCACGCTGTCCGTAAAAGTGCATTTACGGACCTTGTGACATAAAAATTCGTACGACACTCGTACGGAAAACGTTTTCTGGACTCGCGTGATTGCAATACTCGCATTCGGCTCGTTCTGCAAACTCACACTCGTCAGAAAAAAAATTTTCGTACTAGTGTCATAATATACTATTATTTTTGACTGTGTCAGAAAAACATTTTTTTTTGTTGGGTCTGGTGGTCTTCAGAGTAAGTGGTTGGCGTCAAATCCCTTGCGAAGAGCACACTCAACAATTTTTATTTTTGGTCCGTTGCAAGGGGGGGTCCCTCTTTTCTGATTGGCGTAAGCCGATAAAAACGGTTTAAAACTGAATTCGCTAGATATCATTCTCTAGGGAATTGAATTCCCTTCAAAACGTATCCGAGGCCCAAGTCTTAAATTTGATATCTTTAAGAGTGTAACGTCTTTTTCGTGAGACCGCTTACAAAAACGCCTCCTCGGGCGGTAAATTTTAATATTTGTTAAACAAATACTTGGGCGCCAGCCACGCGTATAGCGTGACCCGACCGGGAAGAAAAAAAAATGAATTTTTCAAGATGTTAATTTGAGATACATGCGGGGGGGGGGGGGGTGCCAGGCTAGACCGCAGCCATCACACGGGTAGAGAGGCGGTTCGGGGGAGCGTGATTTTCGGAGGAGATTTGCGGGTAATCGACACAAACGGAAATTATTTGGCACACTCACACGGATACTATGAAATTTCCGTGAATTTTCACGGTAGATTTATTTTTACAAAAAAAATACAAAAACAAAATAATTCACCTCGCGATATGCAGGGACGACACATTACAATTTCCCTACTATAATCGTGCGCCACTACTCAATCCGCAGCGCCGATTCTCTATTCAAGACGTTCCAAAAAACTAAATACAAAAAAAACACATAAAGAAAAATTAATTTGCGATCGCGGAACTAAAACACGAAGTATTTTCGTTCACAACGGGCCCTACTATCTTACACTATCGATGCAATTGCACGCACACGCATCAAATTACGAAAGAAAACCGGAACTCTCACGAAACAAATATTCAAAACGAAACGATTTCCCGATCAATTACGACGATCGTATACCCGGGACTTGACTACCGACGACTCGAGGTTCTATACCGTACACAACAAAAAAAACTCAAAACCCCAATGAACCCGAGACGCGATCGGCGCGACGTCTTACCTAAGATTATTACGCGTGTTACTCCGTACGCACGCAAAGAAAAACCCAAATGCACGGAGTACGTATCGATAATTGACCGAACGGCGGGAACGGTGGCAAGGCCTTACCTCCAACGGTTTCTCCGCGGTTTTCTTCGTTCGCTCGTTTCCTGCCTCCCTCGCGCTAGGCTCCCTCTTTCGCTGTCGATAGGTAACGACGGTTACCTCCCGGGACTAACGATTCTCCAGACCCAACGATTCTCGAAGACTGACCGAAACGACTGCTCGCGTTCCGCGGGCCAGCTACTTGCCCCCCACTCTTTTTCTAAAATATTTTCGAAGCATCTAATTACGCCCCGGGACTATTACTATATCAATCGCTATAGATCGCCGTTGTGCTCATCCTCGATTATTCGGTCGGTCGGGGAATATTGGCAACTTCGAATCCTCGTTATTTGATTGCTCCTCGACGGGGAATAAATGGACCGGGAATCATGTCCAATGGTTGTTGCGCCAATCGTCTCAGTATTCCTCGAGATTTTGTCCCCGTTACATAAAAAAATATATAAAAAAATGTATGAATAATATTGCTCAACATTTCGCGTTGCCCTGACGAACGTGCTCGATATCTGCCGAGGGAGACGGGGAAGTAGCCAAAAAAGCCGGATATTTAGATGCATCATTGTAATGCTGAAAATAAGCGTTACAAGAGATACAGGCATTTTAAACCGATTTTTTACGAAAATTTGTCTTCAAACCTGTTTCATAGCTAAACTTCGTTCTACAAGTAAAATTTAGGGATACATTTTAGAGACAAAGCAATTCTCTACAAGAAAGGTATTTAATTAAAACATACATATTAGGGTGGTGCTTATTTGGCATGGTGTAGGCCCTACTATCGTGTCGGTCCTGAAGAACGTCGGACCTACCGTGTCAGTCCTACACATCAAATGTTACCTTTTACTTGGGGACTACTTGTGCTATCATTTTTTTTTCAAATTTTCATCCACATGTGTTTTTCTCACGTTTGACGATATATTTTTTTCTTCGTCTGTCACTTGTTTTCGTTTAGGTTTTGTTGTCGTTCTTTCTTCCTCAATCGTTTTTCCCCCGAGATTTGGCTTTGACGCGTGGTTTGCATCTTTGTCAAACTGTTGTGCCCAGTCCCATCCGGGACATTAGTCTAAAAAAAAAATTTTTTTAAAAGATTAAACCAAATTGAGTTTTTAGTTCTGTTTTTTTGCTATACAACGATTCAGTTAACAAAACAGTGATGAATTGATCAGCGCACTTACACACAGCATATTTTTTCTTTTTTTTTCTCTTCCATTTTTCTTTTTCTTCGAAATCGTCGTTCTGAGCTCCGATGAGGAACGCCATACGTATCCTCGGGTTTTTTATAATTGTTTCGTTGAAATCGTCTTTGTCGAATTGGACGCGGCTACGACGCAATGTCGAACATAAATTGGCTTAGTGAAGCTGGATTCGATAACCCATGGGTCTGTCCCAAGCGTTCCAAGCTTTGCACATTTGTCGACCATTTCCGATGCACGTTCTAACTCCTCTTTCTCTTCGCCCGAGAGTTTTCACTGGGTGGGGTTCGAAGTTCAGAATAAGTAATGTTCAGAAAGGCCAAAATTTTGAACGCGCAATGCTTCGAACGACGATGTTATGAACGGTCGCGGCGCAGAATGAAATTGTTTCGAATGGTCAAAATTTCGAATCGCATTCTAGCCTACGTACAATATCCCGAACGCCTACCAGTCGGCGCGGTTTTCAACATTTCCCGACTTTCGAGTTTTCCCACGCGTAAATTATCAAAGTTAGATATATGCCGTCGCTGACTTTTTTTATAGAAAATTCAATTCTCTACAACATTGTTTATGTGAACTTTTTGTCTATATAGCGTTCTTTATCCAGCGTTTTGACGGGAAGGTAAAAACAATGAGTAAATCAATGCATTTTTACCTTCCCGTCCAAACGCTGGATAAACAACGCTACGTAGACCAAAAAGTCGCATAAACAATGTTGCAGAGAATTGAATTTCCCATTGAAAACGTCAGCGACGGCATATATCCAACTATGATAATTCACGCGTGGGAAATCTCGAAAGTCAGGAAATGTTGAAAACCGCGCCGACTGGTAGGCGTTCGGAATATTGTACGTTCGCTGCAATGTCATTTGGAGTTTTGACGATTTGAAGCACTTTCATCCTACGCCGCAATCGTTTGTAACATTGTCATTCGATGCATTGCGCGTTCGGAATTTTGGCCCTTTTGAATATTGCTCATTCTGATTTTCGAGCCCCACCCGAAGAATGGCCTTAAAAATGAGACAAAACATTTACGATTACCTTAATTGTATTTTTTAATTATGTTTGTTTACTCTAACAAGTCGTTTTCACACATATCGTTAACTAATTTGAGCAACGTCGCGGTCTCCTTTGCCATGATCTTCCTGACGCAGTTACAACTTCGCGGTGTTTCGAAGACGCCGCGTTTTTTGGACTTGTCACTGTGGGATCTATTGTAAGTATTGTAAGTACCCGGCCACATACGCCTCCGCATACGTATGTAAATCCTTGCAGCTCGACCAGTCGTCCGAAGAGATATTAATCGAGTCGAAGTCCAATGTTTCGTCGATTCCCCAGGCATTATCGACGATTTTGTCCAGGCGCTTGACTCAATTATCGTCGTTTATCGGCATGTCTATCAAATTGACTAGCGTCTGCAAAACGTGCGACCCCGCTACATTCGATCCTCGTGGTGGTTTCAATAACAACTGGACATCGACAGGAGTCGAAAGACCCGTGCACACGTCGTAGCGTCAGGGTGGTCGTTGCTGCCGCAAGCGCTCCTTATCATGCCGTTGAATCTCTGTCGGAAGGGAAATCAATCAAGTGAAGTCATACAGAAAAAACAATAACTGCAAACCAAAAGCAGGAACCATCACACTGATTAATAGGGTGGTTCAACTCGTATCAACGAATCTCCAAAAAAAACAGACCAATATTAGGCGTCAACTAGAGATCGAGCACTGATGAAGCTTCAATCACCTAGTTATTTATTGTGTTGCTATAAATTGGTTTGTGTTTTTTTTTTGGTTTCGTGTACAAGTCGGGCTGAGGTGGTAAACGTATGAGAGGATTATGATTATGGTTTTTTTCCTGGGGATCCGCGATGCATGCCAATCAAATTGTTTATTTTACAGCTGGAATCGTCAGCTGTAAAATAAACAAGCACTGTCCCAAAATAGTTCCTCTGAAAATAGAGTAGTAGCATATAATAAAGAATGAGATATTTCGATAAGATTTTGTGTAGAACCCGAGAATATTATTCAACCCAAAATCGTTAGAGTCACAAGGCAACTCAATTCGTGCACCATTCTCGATTGGAATGCCAACGAAGTTTCCGATAGAACGAAAAAAATATCGACGCATCCAATGACCAATCTTATATCTGCTGCATTGCATTGAAAACATGCAATGCAGCAGATATAAGCTGTGCTCGTTGAAAATATGCAGATACAAAACCAAAACAAACGCAGCCAAAATTCGAAATCACTGCGGAGTTACATAGGCTTTGAGCGTTTTTGTGCTGGTGATTCCACGCTATCTAAGGCCCAGAATAACAATCCTTTTGAGATTGTGGTTGAGGTCAATTTATTAACCTATAACCGAGTGCTGCTAGATTGCAGCCGTTAGGTGAGGTGACGCCATCCTGCTGAAGAATCGCTAGAAAGAAAGAGTATTGTTTAGTAAAAAAATTGAAATAAGGTGGAATTTGCAACGGAACACCGATACAAACTGTGTTTCTCGTATTTTGCTCAAGTTCGCTAATTCTCCTCTGGCTGGAAATTCTCTTCTGTTTTTAGGCGTAAAGAATTCAAATTTAACATACTTCTGATACATCCTAGTTGAGCCAGGCGACCATCAGGTACTCAAAATTGTGCTCCCTCTGTGAAAAGTCGAAAATTTCGACGATCGCCTGAATAGAAACTTCAAAACCGGTGAGAGTATCTCTCGTAATGTACGGAGCCCAATTCTCGTCTGCCAGTTTCTCCCACGCCTCAAAATATGCTTGAAAGTCCAAGATCGCCTGCATGAACAACATTTTTGTATTCTTAATAAACACCGTGGTATTTAATTAGTGAAACCTGGACGAACATCCTAGTAATATTATCTTCATTCCGGCATTGTCACGTCGGAGTGCGGTAAAAGAGCAACGGGACCTCAGGATCTGGATTACATTGTTTACTATTTTCATAAACGCCAATTTACCTTCGCAGTCGTGCAAACGAGGATCACCGCTCTCTCTCAACAACCTCATTGCAGTTTGGCTCGTCTCAGAAAAAATCTGTCTAGAATCCAACGTGTTTATTCTACAAATACCACAATGCATGTTATGATGATTCAATACCTCGTAACAAAGAGGCACGTTCATTTTTTCGTAGAATTTCAGATTGATGTGCACGTCTCGCAAGTACAACACCCGCAGAATACTCCTTGACGACTCCTCAGCGTTCACCAAAGCTTCCGAATAAACTTTTTTATCATTCCATCTGGAGTCTGAAGAGTGTTCGACGTTGACCGACACTGCAAAGACTGATGACTGTGACCGTAATCGATTTTACTCACCAAAGTTTCGTCCCGTGACATAATGGCATTTCTCAGTGTTTTTGCTAGATGAGGTCTTGTCCGAAATGAACCATAGCCGGCGTCCGGCTTCGGTCAGCTCGTCGGTTGTCTCCCAGCTGCTGGGATCGACGTCACCCAGAAGGTCGCAAGGATGTTTGCAGCTTGTGTTGTCTTCGTTTATTCCAAGCGATATCCAGACGCCACGGTTCCACGCCGCGCCATTCTTCACAATCGCATCGACGAAAAAGCCAGCATTCTCGATGAGAATCACGCACTCGAGCATTAATTTTTCAAGGACGCTGCTCTTCGCGCAGCCTTTGCTTAGGAAATAGGCGGGAGCTTGAACCCACTTCCCTCGAAACGGTTGATACATGAATATGAATATGAGAGCGAACCCCCATTTGGTACTGCTGATTTTTCGGAGTGTGTTCGCCAAGCGATGTGAAACCGGTGTACTCCAGCGTAGTCCGGTCTAGTGAGATCCCTTCGCTCAGCTTCATCTCGTCAACGAGTAGCGTTCCTAAATAAACGGAAATAAAAATCACTTCGTAAACGAATGTTAACGAGCTTACCGCTTTTGTTGGGTCGCTCCATCTCCGCAGCCTTCGTCTCCATGCACGCAAATATTGCTGGCTGAAATCCGTATGTCCCACCCATCCGTTGCACGTATGACCCAAGCGTATATGGGTGCGGTAATGGTAAGATATCCCGGTCCCGCAGGTGGCAGTACGCTCTCGTGCTCTTAATGTGAAGTAAGAGACAATCGTAGACCCATCTTGACTGTACCGCTTTCCGTTTGAAACTTTTGCTTTTGATGTGGTTAGACACGTTCGAATCGCCACTTGCTGCTGGAGCGGTAAATCACTTATCGACTCATTAATTGCTTTCTCCTTTCGAATGCGGCAATCCCGTCGAGCGAGAGCCATTATAGATTTTAATTTTTTTTTCTGAAATACAAATGTTACAGAGTAGTGCAAGGATATCGGTTTCAATAACTAAGACCAGATAACAAACGAATTAGATATCGTTTTGAAGGCCTCAATTTTGGCAGCTCTATAATCCCTTGATTGAGTGTAATTTTCGTCATGATTCAAACTGCAGATCGAATTTTATGACAATTTCTAATTCCCAAATGAAAGAGGTTGCCGATTACCCAACGGCAAATTCTAAATAATTCTTCGCAAGTAGATTTTCACTTGCGGTTGGTTGGTATTGCATTTGGGCCGAATCCATTCAAGAAGTTTAGATTTCGTGATATTTTGAACTTTTAGAGAAATCAATACTATAACTTTAACCCTTTCATGGTAACGCGCGGTCGATTCGACCCAGGCCGAAATTTCAAAGTTTCCGTATTTTTAACTCCCGACTGAAAAAAAGGGAGTTATGTGTTTCGTCGTACCGACGTGAATTGGCGTAAACCGTTTAGGCTCAATCGGGCCTAAACGGCTGATTTTCTTCTAACAGATTTTTGCGCATCGGTTTTGTGGGTCCCACAGATAGTTTATGGACCATAATATTCAAAATCTAATGGGAATTCGTAAAGATATTAAATGTTGAAAAAACACTTCGGTTTTCAAATTTTACATATCGCAATTCACCAGAGCAGGGCTCGAGCGAGCACGCTGATTGGCTAAGCAATACTCGCATCGTTCGTAACGTGACTTCATTCCGACGCTGGGTCGTCCGCTCTGCGATGCCAAGCAGACGATCAGAGCTACGTTCTGAAACCTATAGTTACTCCGCGCCGTTATATTGATGACACTACAGTTTACCGTGCTCCGACCTCCTACGTGCAACTACCGGAGAACCAGGGAAACGTACGGTGGCCTGTACCGGCACGGGTTTTCCGCAGTTTCTCCGTGCCAATAATGGCGAATGCGGTACAGTAGAACCTTAACCATAAGTCGGCTGCGGATGCATCAAAAAGGTTAGCGTTGAGCGGGGGACATCAGATGGAATTAAAAGGGGGAACGTAACAAGACCTTAATAGGTCATACGATGGTAACGAATATAGATAGATAGATAATATATAGATATTTATACATTGTAACACGGGTTTTTCCCCCCGTGGACCTTCGCCGCTCCTCCACTGCACGCCGTGGGCGCCAGCCGCCAAAAGACGACCCTGGAAAACAATTCCTGATGCGACTCAGGACCGACTCTAATTTTGAGGCAGCAGTAGGGAGGCGATGCGGGCTTCACCGCTAGCTCAGCCTTTTCTCGCGGGTACAGGGGCGTGGGCCGATACGACAACAAGGAAAAAAAAAGCTGCAAGTTGAAACTTGCAAATTGCTTCCTCATAATTTCAAGCAAGCTGCAAGTTGAGCATTTCAATTTGCTTCCTCTGAATCGTAGTGTAGTGAACGAAGAATCCTTTATGAGGAAGCCATGTGATGCTTATGGGAGCGCTATGCGGAAGCATTTTTGTTTTGGCTTCCTCATAAAGGATTCTTCGTTCACTACCTACGATCGAAAAACTTGAATTCCTGCCAAACCGAACCATCCAACTGATCTTCGCCAAATTTGAGATACACCACGGCTGAATGATTTTCTATACTTTTGTGAAGTTTGAGCTTGATTGGTCAAAGTTCACAAAAGTTATAGCGACAAATTTGATTTTTGGAAAAATTCAAAATATCATAAAATCAAAACTTATTGATGGACTTGGCCCAAATGCAATACCAACTAACTTTGAGTACGTATCTCTTTGTCAAGAACTATTTAGACGAGTATCTCAAAATTTGCGGTCGCTAGAGTGATAGCGCCCTTTTTTTGGGAATTTGAAGACGACATAAAATCTGAGTCGCAGCTTCAATCATTTCAAAAATCATAGTCAAAGAAGTGACTATGGAGCTGCACATGTCTGCAAAATTTGAGGGCTGTAGCTCAGACCGTTCTCGAGTTATGCAAGTTTAAGTTTTAGGAGGCCATTACACACATACACACACACACACACACACACACACACACACACACATACATACATCCGGACATTTTCTCCAAATGTGTTTTCTCGACGTTTTGGAACATTCTGAACATGGTGACATGAAGATCTCGAAAAAAAAATTTCCCACCGTCACAAAGCTTCCTTTATGAGGAAGCAATAAACAGAAAAGGCGACAAGTAAAATTTCATACGTGTATTTACTGCTGAAATATTTTCGGCAGCGAAATTTCTCAATATCGAGCGACCAAATTACAATTTCAAATAATTTAAACGGGATCAACCCAATAACAATATAAAGAACGTTTCACTTTCGGTCGTTCGTGGTTTCGACTTGACAAAAATTTTATTCACGTAACAGGAAGCTAACAATAATTAAACTAACCTGACACTGAATCTACAAAAACCGGCCTTCTCGGGCCCCCGGTCTACGATAGCAATACTAAACTGTCGGACTCTAATGGCGGAGAACTCCCCGACAACGATCAACACGAGGGTATTTCTCGAAAGTTTAATGGCGTACTGACGGACGGACTAACGTGAAGAACAATATAAGAAATAACGGCAATCGAAAAAAACAGACACAAAAATATTTTCCTCTAATATATTACGATACGAAAAGTTTCTGATAAATTACCACACACAAAAAAGGAGTGGGCCCTTCACGCCAGCACACTCTCCTCCAGAAGTTTACAAATCAAATGTCCGAAAAAAATACTCTACATGAATCTACTTTTAAATTTACGCTCCTGAATTTCGACAGCACCAAAACTACCGGGCTTGCCCGTTTCGATAGCATTTTGAATACGATAACCACCGAGAGTTTCCAGACACTACGTGGCGTGGTTCTCCGACAGCTCTTTTGTCACAAGCTACGACATCTTAGTAATACTCAAATTTTACACAGATTTTTGACAACGTGGCCAGGCCCGGGATACGGTACTCACGGACCCACCAGTACTAGTTCTCGCCGATGTCCACATCCTTTCCAGGGGTTATGGTGTTGGAGAGCTGATGAGGTCGACCACCTCCGACGAAAGCTGAGCGCAGGGATGGGCAGACTTGAAGTCAAAAGGGAATTTAAATACAGGTTTAAACTCACAATTCATTTCGACTCGCGATTTGACGGCGAGCCAAAATGTAAACACGCCGTGACGTAGTATTTCGACCGGCTCGGAAATACAAAGTCCGTTCCGACTCGTGATTTTACGCCGGCCGAAATCCAAAATTCATCGTGGGTTGGGCTTTGACCGGCTTGAAATTCAAATCCCTTTTATGTTTTCCGTAATTTTTTCCTCGAATTTTCGAACATTTTTACATTAGCTAAAACAATTTTATGACACGCCGTGCGTAGAATGCGGTTTTACCCACGCTTCGCGTGGGCAAATTTACGCACGTTGTGACATAAAATTGTATACGATACTCTTTTTTTTGTCAAATTCAATCTCGAAATCTCAGACGAGACATTCATATGATTTTCGGTATTTCAAATAAGAAAGTATTTCAAATTACGGAAAACATAAAAGAGCTTTGAATTTCAAGCCGGTCAAAGCCCAAGCCCACGATGTATTTTGGATTTCGGCGGGCGTAAAATCACGAGTCGGAACGGACTTTGTATTTCCGAGCCGGTCGAAATATTACGTCACGGTGTGTTTACATTTTGGCTCGCCGTCAAATCGCGAGTCGAAATGAATTGTGAATTTCAGGCGACGCAAAATCGATTGTGCCCATCCCTGGCTGAGCGTGAAGAGAGCGACTCGACGTTCGTCTTCGGGGGCCTCAGTTGGACTACCCCCTTCCTCGAGACGCCAAAATTCGTCCGCTTATACCAGCCGCTTTCTCCCGGTGGACATGGGAGTTAATGACTCCGCAACACCTTACAACCCAATCTGACTGAATTGAAATACCGACAGCGCTGATATGGGTAAATTACGGTTTCGCTCCTATCGGCGGATGACCAGCCGTTCTGATGAACAAGATTTTTGAAAGCTTTCCTCCCAGCAGCGTTGTCGGTGAAATGTTGACCCCGCCTCAGCCTGCAGTGCGATGCGCACTAGGCCCAAGCTGGCTCCAATCCATGTAGCAAAATCGTGATTGGCCGCCAGCGTCCTGGCTCCGGAAGTGGGTCCCAGATTCGTTGATGAAATTAATTTTTCTGATGATCCAGGGGCTGCTCCAGGCGATTAATTTGCTTACGAATATATACCGAGCGCTCCGTCGACGATACAGCGACTCGGTGGGCGGACAGCCGTGGATGGAGCCCCCCAATTTTGGCCCCATGCCAACCCGACGCTACATAAATAGGGTACCCCCGGCCGAGGGATGGGACCGTGAGTCCCAATCGCTTGCGGCATCCCTCCGACAAACGATGAGGCTGACTGTAAACCACCCTGGGTCCTCATCCCCCAGGGGGCTGACGTCGATCCCTGGTGAGTGAGGGAAGACGTGTTAGTTGTATGGTGTGGAAGCGACCCTCTCCCGTCCCTCGGTGTGGCATCGCAGTACCAGTGGCCCGAAATTCGTCGAATGAAAATCGAAAAGACGACAAAAAAAAACTTATGTTACTAACTACGACCTAATTTAATTAATATTCTAATGTTTACTACTATTTTATCGGACTTCTGTAGGGAGGGTCGGGGCGGGCGACGAGGATGTTGTTGACGCGACAGCGAAGTAACGGGGTGCGTGAAAAAGCACCACGTTACAATATATATAGGGAAAAAAAATAGTCGATTTTTTTTACCCACCCTCATATATATATATATACAGGGTGTCCCGTAATCGTGAAGTGTGGCGAGAACCGGTGTATTCCTTGTTAAATTTCGAGACGAAAATTCATTTGCGAAATTTCAATTCGATCAGTAGTTTCTGGGAACAATGAGTTACAAGGGGACCAATGAGAGGAGGGCAAGCCCGAACCTTGTGCCTTCTATCATTGCTCTACGGCTATTTTCGGCTGCGTTACAGCATTTTGAAAAAAAAAAAACACGAGTGGTTGTTTACCTCGTAGCCCAAAGCCGTGAGTTCATCTGACAGATCGGCCAGAATGACAGAAAACAGCTGAAATTAAATTTCAGTTCCATTGTTTTTTTTTTCACTGGTCGCGCCCATTCAACAAAAAATACGTATCGTCTGACGTTCGTTGGAAAGTTTAGCGCGAAACTCGGAGCACGAGCTTCCGGCTTACCCGCTTCTCATTGGTCCCCTTGTAACCTATTGTTCCCGGAAACTACTGATCGAATTGAAATTTCGCAAATGAATTTTCGTCTCGAAATTTAACAAGGAATACACCGGTTCTCGCCACACTCGACGATTATGGGACACCCTGTATATATGAGGTATTCCACCTCATTTCGAACGGTCAAAAAGTTTTGCACTCCCAAAAAAATTGAAATTTGGTCAAATTATTCAATTAGACGAAAAAGAGTAGTGTGAATTTTTTCAGATTTTTTGGATCGCATTTTTTTGAGTTTTTCAACATTTCAAATTTTCTAAATAACGTTATATATTGAAAGCATACGATTAAACAGAAAAATGTTTCAGACAAAAAAGTTGCAGTTTTCCATAAACTTTGTGAAAACATTTTTCTTGGAATTTTTCGAGTTCAAAAAATGACCATTTTCATCAAAAATATACGAAAATAATTTTTTTCGGTCGGTATGTCACCTTCGATTTATCTCAAAAAATTCCTGAAAATACTCTGAAATGTGTAAACCACACACGTATTTTTTTTGTCATGGCTCGACTAGTTGTTCCTAAGCTATGCCTTGGTTTATTAATAATATTTATTAAAGTTTTTTTAGAAAAATCCATTATTATGGAAAATCATAATCTCCCGAATTGTTTTTCTCAAATTTACAGATGAAAGAACATTTACAATGATGATATTAATGTTTTGGAGCTTATTGGAGCATAGATAATCGATAACGTAGATAAAAACGAGATTTGAGCGAGTGAAAGCTGTACCGAAGACCCAAAAACACCTTTGCATTATACCAGGACTGGATGGGATTCTCCAATGCAAAATATATTCGCTCGCCACGGACTTCGTAACTCACCGAGTCTGGAAAAATAAATAACTCGAAACGATCTGTTTATGCTTCACTTTTTCCCAGTTCTTACGTTGTGATTCATTTACACAACAATAATAAAAAAATATGATGTTAGGACAGAAAATTATTCACTTAATCATTGAATTTTTTGAACGAGTGATTATAGAGCGTAGCTTTCGAACGAGTTCAATGGAGTTCCATCTACGTTATCGATTATCTAATAAGCTCAAAAACATTAATATTATTATTGTAAATGTTCTTTCACCTGTAAATTTGAGAAAAACAATTCGGGAGATTATGATTTTTCATATTAATTGATTTTTCTAAAAAAACTTTAAAAAATATTATTAATAAACCAAAGCATAGCTTAGGAACAACTAATCGAGCCATGACAAAAAAATACGTGTGTATTTTACACATTTCAGAGTATTTTCAGGAATTTTTTGAGATAAATCGAAGGTGACATACCGACCGAAAAAAATTATTTTCGTATATTTTTGATGAAAATGGTCATTTTTTGAACTCGAAAAATTCCAAGAAAAATGTTTTCACAAAGTTTATGGAAAACTGCAACTTTTTTGTCTGAAACATTTTTCTGTTTAATCGTATGCTTTTAATATATAACGTTATTTAGAAAATTTTGAAATGTTGAAAAACTCACAAAAATGCGATCCAAAAAATCTGAAAAAATTCACACTACTCTTTTTCGTCTAATTGAATAATTTGACCAAATTTCAATTTTTTGGGAGTGCAAAACTTTTTGACCGTTCGAAATGGGGTGGAATACCTCATATATATATATATATATATATATATATGAGGGTGGCTCAAAAAAATCGACTATTTTATTTTATCATTTATATATATATATATATATATATATATATATGAGGGTGGGTCAAAAAAATCGACTATTTTTTATTTTTTTCACTTCTTACCCCGAAAAATAGGTTAACAGACACCTCTAGAAAATTCACAGTAAATTTGAGCTTTTTATTTAAATGTTAAGGTCCTCCGCCGCACAGTTGTTTATTTTTTTTTTTTGCAGTATTAGAAGAACAAATTCATATCGCTCTATCAACTGATCTTTTGAAATATCCCTCCTTATATACTCGTAGGAAATTGTCCGCCCTACAAGAAATATCTCTTACAATTTTTTCGTAAACCTCACTGTTTTGAAGATATTAAAGGTTCAAGTTTCATGATTTTTGGACAAATTTCTGTTTTGCTTATGAATTTTATAACTCGTTGACGAAAAATCATTATGGAAGGCGCAATACTTAGTTTTGTAGAAAATTAACTGCTCAACAAAAATGGTCTCTTATGGATATTCGATTGAACTAAGCGTTTAAAAGATATTCATCGTCGAACTTCAATGCACGCCAATTTCAACAGTTTTTGGTCAATAATTCGGAAAATTTTAATTTAGTTTATGAGTTTCAGGGAAATTCATACAAATTTGAGTTTCGATCGTAAAATTAACTATTATAGAAGTTCTTTGTTCGAAAATTTATTTGAAACTTTTGTTCTGATAATATTTTTATAAATTTCATCTCTAATAATTTTGAATGACGATCATGATGTTATTTTTTTTTAAGCGTGTGTTCAGAACGTATTTCAGAACTTTTTTCTACATAGTATACATAGAATTTTTCGTTCTACGGGATTTTTGCTTTGAATTCCATTAGAGTCATCCGGGGCAACTGTACGCACTTTGGGCTTCCAAGCTCTGTCAAACATTGGTAATGAAAGATATTGGATTCAACTTGTAATATTTACATAAGGTCTTTATTCAGCTATGAATTGGCGGTAAAACAGAAAAAGTATTCCTTCACAATTTGTTATAAATTAACAATAACTTGATAAAGACAGACTGCGTACACTTGCCCCGTATTGCGGGTGTATATCCTTTTCATATTATATTTTTTTCAGTCGGGAGTTTTTTAAAATTTTTCAAATTTTATTGAACTAAGCATCTGGGCAGGGCCTAAGATCCATCTAAAAAATTGTGCTCTAGTGTCGAGCCATCCTGCAAAGTTTCGGTTCCCCAGCCCCACTTGCTGCTCTGTAGCGACCAGATCAAGTTCCCGTTGTGTCGATTCGACCCACGTTTACTGTTAACGGTCGAAAATTTAGGATCAGCGATCCACGAGAAGTTTTCCATTTTTTTTGGTAGTATTTTTTATGTTATTTGAAGTCTATTTTCACTGTATATTGAACAAAAAACATGTTACGTGGGATGGAAATCAGAATGACTTCGCGCTACTACCACTCTGCGATGACCACCGGAAAAGCCTATGTTCGCAATGCGTTATGCATTAATCGTTGTAGGAGCGCTTTTGGAAGATAAGACATCGACTTTTTACAATTTTAAGTCGAAATAGATACATTTATATAAAAAATGTGTATATTCTGTACCAAAAACCTCCAAATTCACACCTCGAGAAATTCACATTTTCAGGTAAAAAAATAAGGGTTCTGATTTTATTGTATCGTTCTGCAGTACTTTTCTCTTGGAAGGCACACTCTTTAGCTTCAATTTTTTTTTACAATGTCGATACGACAATTTGTCTCTGAGTTACGAATTTTTAAATAGAAATGCTTTTTTCTCTGAATTTGTTCATTGATTGTTATCTTATAAATAAATTCCAGAAACTTCATATATTAAATTTTTGTCGTGAAGTACAAACCCTAAGTGACATGTAAGAATTTTTTCAGATTTTTTAGATGCTTTTTTCTATTTTTTTAAGGCCTTGGGTCGATTCGACCCACGTTACCGTTAAAGGGGGTAAAAAATAGCGTTACCGTAAAAGGGTTAATTTCCGTTAACTTGACCGATTGAACCCCCCCAACTTTTCAAAAGTATAGAATATTACTCAGCGATCAGCGAAACGGAACGGATTCGGTAGAAATCAATTTTCTAGAGCGCGATTATTTCGACGGGTGTGTGTATCGCGGGTGGAGCTGTTGTTTGTGTGTTTTATGCGTGTGGCGTGAGGTTGCCGATTTTCGAGGAATGGCATGCGAAGCGAAAGCGGCGCGCGCGAGCGAGTGAGAGAGGCAGATTGAGTGTTGAAGCGTGCGCCCGAACAACAGATATCTAAGGACGAATATTGAAATGCTTTGTGTTACGTTATTATTATCATGAAACTATATTTTAATTCAGCGTGCGTTACCCTTATTCATTCTCCTCCACTGACCCGAAAACAAAAAGGACTTGTTAATAAAAATACAAGGGTTATTCCTACAATTTGTTCTAATTTTAAATCTCTGCTGATTTGAAAATATTTTACTTTCTGTACTGAATTTTTCTAAAATAATCTCGTCGTGAATTTAGTGAAACTCAATAACGTGTTTAAGTCTGGGGAGACATTCAAATTAATATGAAACACTACCACTGATTAATATAACAATATCAAAACAAGCCAAAACTGACAAGCTGCTTCCTCCAAATCGTAGGTGGTAAACGAAGTCTATGAGGAACCCAAACATAAAAGAAATAAATTCAATTTATTCCGTACATAGAATTTGGGCACTACCTACAAATGCACATTACCGTCTTATGCAAAGTTTTGTGCCTTCTTCGTCGCGCGTGTAGCTCCTTGGCGATTACCGAATTTTTCGCATTGGGCTCCATTGATTTGCGTCTCAGAAGGTTACGTCGAACGACTCTGCATGAGACGCACCCCACAGAGGTGGATTTTTTTCTGTGAATGTAGCCGATGAATCCGGAGCAAGCCGATGTTCGTCTGTAACGGAATAAATATAATGCGCCGTTTTGAACGATCATATTCGTATTTCCCGACAGGTACCCCCCGGCTCCTAAATAACGATCACATGACCGGAATTCCTGATCAACTTTTCAATACCATTCGAGAACATTTTTCTAGTTTGTATGAAACACGCGACAGATGTCCATGACATGCTTGCAAGAACCCCGAACAGATCACAAGGTCTTTCCCGATCACGAAATGTGAGACAGCGTAATAGGTTGAACATTACCAGAAGCAGTGACATTATTACACCGCAATAAAATGACGTTGAATCCGGCTTATTTTTTTCTGGAACCGTTTTGTACTAATATGGGATTTGTAACGACCCAACTCACATTTCCACTTTATATCCTGTACCCACGCATGGTTTCCATCTTTCCATCATGTCGAGCAGAGCTGTCATTTCAGCGGATGACCGTAATGTCCCACCGTTCATTCCGATGCCAGTGGATTTGTCACCAACGAATATCTGTCAAACGTCAAATTGTTATATTATTAATAAAATTGGAACGTTGTAAAATCAGAAATCCTACAAGTCGTAGATTCTTGTAATTCATGGTTTTTACCGTAATTTCCATGCTGTCGCTGCTACAACAATAAATCGTTGGCTGCAGCTTTGCTGTATCGTACTACACAAATTCGATAGACTTCGAATAAACTCTGCCCGACCAGATCCAGCTTTCTATCCAATTCATTCGTTTCAGGTCTCGAGTCAAAAAATCGATAGAATATGCTTCATTGTTGTTTGCGTCTTCGTCTTAAGTCTTGATGTCGTCAGGACCATGAAATAGAACCTTATCTGGGTCGCTCGATTCGTTGTCCACTTCGTAAGTCGCTCCATTGTCTGCTTTGTATGTCGTTTTGTTATTCAGTTCGTTGCTCACTCCGCAAGTCGCTTTCTCTGTTCCTGAAACAAATTCGATCATGTTACGATGTATTTTATTCGGACTTACCATGGTCATCGACGTAGTAACATCCGCTATGGTTGGGTTGGAGTCCTTTGTTGCTGTTTCGATTTTCCCAATACACTGAAAGATCAAATAATTATAGAATAAGCATTTATTGTTCAATGTTTATAGCAGGGCAAATTATTATAAATTATAAACAGTAATGATGCACGAGTTTTAAAACTTTAGTATAGCAAGTGAATGATTGAAACACAATTTACCTCTGCATCGTTCGGCGAGCTTAGCGGGACAAAATTAGCTTTCAGGAAGGGTTTCCCACGTTCGAAGGTATGCTCGGTTCCATCTGCTAATTTGGTAATGTAGTTCGTTACGATGTCCTCGGGTCGAAAATGGTTCGAACAAACAACGTCGGTCGACGAAAGTTTTTCCCGGTTCCCAACGAATGCATGGTTCCACTTTTCCAGCTCACTCACGCTCTGTGTGATATTTAAGGGATCATCCTAGTGTGAAATTTTTCAATAATCGATTTTTTTCATTTCATTATCCGATAGTATACACTGTAATAAACATTCTCACCAATTTTCAAATCGAAATCCGAATTATTTCGGTCGCTACAGCCTTTCTTAGCAAAAAGGATTGTAGCGTAACCTGGCGCGTCCGTCCACCGTTGAACTGTTTTCGCTTCCGATATCCAGTATGGATACGCCTAAAAAATGTGTGCCGATGAATAGAAAAGGTTCGAGGAGCAGACCTACACGACAGGGAAGTAAAAGGTCCGTAGGGTTCCTTGTATGGCATCGCCGATTCATCGTAAGTAAACGATTTATATAAAAATTCCTCACTTCAATCCAGGGATGGGCAGAATGTATTATAAAAAAAAATTCTACGTGTTTTTTCACTTGTCATTTGTTTCGATTTTAAATATCAAGTGATTTTTTACTCGTTATTTGTTTCGATTTTAAATACCAAGTGATTTTCCACTTGTTATTTCTTTCGCGTTCAAGTAAGGAATTTATTTCCACTCGTCATTTCATTCGAGTTCAAATAACGAATTTATTTCCACTCGGAATATATTCTGTTGTCAAATGGACGCTCACTTGACGCCGGAATAAATTCCAAGTGAATTTCGGCGCCCATTTGTTTTGATTCCGCTCGAGTGGTTCCCCACTCGGCCTATATCCCGGCGTCAAATAAATTCCCACTCACTTACGTCTATCCTTAATGATTCTATATTGGAAATAAATCGAAGAAACGAGTGGATCCTTATTTGGTATCAAATTTTCTACCTGATAATGCTGTACCCGCAATCTATTCGACAATATCGTATGAAAAAATTATAATTTTTTTTTTTTAAATCTTTTCCGAGGCTGAAAAACCGATATACGTTGACCTCAGTATGGACGAATTTCTTGAACGATGTTTGGTGCGCCTTTATCAGGATAACAATGAGTGTTTAAACTCCGTTGTATGAACATTTTCGGCAAATGCATCGTGGAACGGTAATCCCAGTGTTAAAACTGTCGCTAATGCACTGTTGAACTTGCCCCAATACTTTTTAACAATGGCCATATCGGCCTCATACATGTAGTGGAGATATGAAATATAAAAATTAGCGAGACACTATCGATATTGTGGAGACATCGACGAGAACCGTATATGCGACACCGAGCTGGAGGCCGAAAAAAGCACGAATGAGGGTCGCTTGCGTGGAAAAAATCAACGAATCGATCAATCTGTGGACACTGAGAAGCTGTTTCATGGTCCAGGAATAGCAGACTAACAGTAGTCACAACATGATTAAAAAACTATACATCCCACTCGCATAAGCTAAGTCTCAAATTGTTCGAAAGGCCAGTCTACGTCGCCACGTAGCGATTTTTTCATAATCGGTCCCCTTCTATTCCTATTTATATAAGGGTGATTCTTTTGAAATACGACTCGCTCTGTACCTCGAAATTTTCAATTGACTTGTAACTTTCAAATTCATTTATACATGTCAAACAGAGGACACTCAATTTTTTTTCAGATTTTTCAGACGGCATTTACGTCTCCGCCGTAGTCATTTGTCTTTTGGCTTTTTTCACATATTCACTTATAGATGAATTTTTTCAGCATATCAACGTCGAAAAAAAAATTCCGGAAAAAATAGTTTTCTTTGTAAAAAACTCCCCGCTTTCCAATGAAAATATTGTCGATCCAATTCGTCTTCAGGAAAACACTGAGAAACGCAAAACAAAATTACAATAGAAAAACAAGTCGTTTTTCGTAATGATCCTAAAATTTAAGGTCAACGAAAGAATTTTCTTTGGATTCCTTGCAGTTTTTTACCAATTTGGTGACGTTTTCAGCTTAGGGTAAGCAACTGGGCAGTTGGGACACTGGAAAAATAGTTTTGGTTGAAAAAACGAAAATAACAACAAAAAAAACCACCCGATTTTTATCATGTCTAAAAATTTCTTTATTTAAAGAGGAATTTTTTTAAAAATTTCTAAAATGTTCTAAAAAATTTTTTTCTAAAAATTTTCCAAAAATTTTCTAAAATTTTCTAAAAATTGGGTAGTTTTTTTTGTTGTTATTTTCGTTTTCTTAACCAAAAATATTTTTCCAGTGTCCCAACTGCCCAGTTGCTTACCCAAAGCTAAAAACTTAACCAAATTGGTAAAAAACTGCAAGAAATCCAGAAAAAATGTTTTTGTTGACCTATTGTAATTTTGTTTTGCGTTTATCAGTGTTTTCCTGAAAACGAATTGGATCGACAATATTTTCATTAGATAGCTGATAATTTTCTACAACGAAAACTATTTTTTCCGGAATTATTTTTTCGACGTTGATATGTAGAAAAAAGGGTGCAAAGTAGATGCTTGCACATTGCTTCCTCATAAATTTGTACCGTTTTTAAATTATTGAGATGTAAAGTAAAACCTTGATCATGGCTTCCTTAACATTTAACACATTTGCGAAAGATTCCTCCATGAGGAACTATGTGTCGATCAATTTTGGCTTCCTCATAGAGGAAGCTTTGGCAAATGTGTAAAATGATAAGGAAGCCATGATCAAGGTTCTACTTTACATCTCAATAGTTTAAAAACGGTACAAATTTATGAGGAAGCAATGTGCAAGGTTCTACTTTGCACCCTTGTTTACTTTTGTGACATTGAGGGCTCCTTGTGAGTGTGATGTAAGTCGAAATCAATATACATGGGGCAATTCATGTGAAATTTAAAAAAATTACAATTCGCATCAAATCTAAACTGCTTGTTAGATTTCGTCCAAATTCAATAGGAAATCTCTTTCGATGATAGTGCAACTTCGTACTAAATTTCAGCCGGATATCTAGAAAATTATGGGAGCTAGAGCACTTACATTGAATTTTGGAAAAAATTTCAAAGCGCCATAAAATCTTGACGTCTTGTTGGATTTCGTCCAAATTCAGTACGAAATCTCTTTCGATGGTAGTGCAACTTCGTACTAAATTTCAGCCAGATATCTCGAAAATTATGGAAGCTAGAGCATTTACATTGATTTTTGGAAAATTTTCAAAACGCCATAAAATATGAATGGCTTGATGGATTACGCCCAAATTCAATCGGGTATCTCTTCGGATAATAGCGCAACTTCGTACCAAATTCAAGTCCGATATCTCAGAAATTGCGCCAGTTAGAGTGTAAAGACCGTTTTTTTCACATTTAAAAATGCTTTAAAACAAAAGCAGAGCGTGGATTTTTTCCAAATTCGGTATCAAGCATCTCCCTATACTCGTACAACATTATACTGAATTTAAGCTCAATATCTCTGAAATTGTCGGAGCTAGAGACCGAAAATAAATTTTTGAATTTTCAAAAAATGCCGTAAAAACAAACAAACTTTATAGATTTTTCCAAAAATTAAATTGTGCTATGCGCCGTGAACCCTCCACATGTGTGACAAATTTCAGCTTGATATCTCGAGCCGTTCTCAAGTTGTGAGCGTTGAACCAATGTCACACACACACACACACACACACACACACACACACACACACACACACACACACACACACACACACACACGCACACACGCACGCACGCACGCACGCACGCACGCACGCACGCACGCACGCACGCACGCACGCACGCACGCACGCACGCACGCACGCACGCACGCACGCACGCACGCACGCACGCACGCACGCACGCACGCACGCACGCACGCACGCACGCACGCACGCACGCACGCGCAGACGCAACTCGCAACACGCAACACGCAACACGCAACACGCAACACGCAACACGCAACACGCAACACGCAACACGCAACACGCAACACGCAACACGCAACACGCAACACGCAACACACAACACGCAACACGCAACACGCAACACGCAACACGCAACACGCAACACGCAACACGCAACACGCAACACGCAACACGCAACACGCAACACGCAACACGCAACACGCAACACGCAACACGCAACACGCAACACGCAACACGCAACACGCAACACGCAACACGCAACACGCACACGCCACACGCCACACGCCACACGCCACACGCCACACGCCACACGCCACACGCCACACGCCACACGCCACACGCCACACGCAACACGCAACACGCAACACGCAACACGCAACACGCAACACGCAACACGCAACACGCAACACGCAACACGCAACACGCAACACGCAACACGCAACACGCAACACGCAACACGCAACACGCAACACGCAACACGCAACACGCAACACGCAACACGCAACACGCAACACGCAACACGCAACACGCAACACGCACACGCCACACGCCACACGCCACACGCCACACGCCACACGCCACACGCCACACGCCACACGCCACACGCCACACGCCACACGCCACACGCCACACGCCACACGCAACACGCAACACGCAACACGCAACACGCAACACGCAACACGCAACACGCAACACGCAACACGCAACACGCAACACGCAACACGCAACACGCAACACGCAACACGCAACACGCAACACGCAACACGCAACACGCAAGACGCAACACGCAACACGCAACACGCAACACGCAACACGCCACACGCCACACGCCACACGCCACACGCCACACGCCACACGCCACACGCCACACGCCACACGCCACACGCCACACGCCACACGCCACACGCCACACGCCACACGCCACACGCCACACGCCACACGCCACACGCCACACGCCACACGCCACACGCCTCACGCCACACGCCACACGCCACACGCCACACGCCACACGCTACACGCTACACGCCACACGCCACACGCCACACGCCACACGCCACACGCACACGCACACGCACAGACACAGACACAGACACGCACGCACGCACATGCATACATCCGGACATTTTCTTTAAATGTGTTTTCTCGACGTTTTGGAACATTCCGAACACGGTGACATGAAGATCTCGAAAAAAAAATTTCCCACCGTCACAAAGCTTTCTTTATGAGGAAGCAAAAATCGGAACTCGGTGAATATTTTGCAATAAAATCACTCAATTTTTTTAAATTATTCGTGGAAACGTTTTTTTTGTAGTGGCTGAAGTCACGTGAAATCGCTCATATATTGACCACGAGAATTAATAAAGAAATTTCAATTCATAGTTAGCTTGAAAAAATTAGAACCTTGCACACTGCTTCCTTACAATTTTGTACCTTCTTAAAAGTTATTAAGATGCAAAGAAGAACCTTGCTCATGGCTTATTTATCATTTTACACATTTGCCAAAGCTTTCTCTATGAGGAACTATGTGTCGTTCAATTTTGGCTTCCTCATAGGGGAAGCTCTGGCAAGTGTGTAAAATGATGAGAAAGCCATAAGCAAGGTTCTACTTTGCATCTCAATAATTTGAAAAGGTACAAAATTGTGAGGAAGCAATGTGCAAGGTTCTACTTTGCATCCTTGTTTTCATATAAAATCCGTTCGTAAATATATCGAGTCCGGAATGAATATGTCAAATCATATTAAATCTGAATGTCACGATGCATTTTGCCTAAATTTCACAAAGCCCACAAAGATGCGACGTAAAACAACGACTACAACGAAGAATCATGAATAATGCGAAAATATTTTACCGTGAGTGTGATGTGAGTCGAAATCAATATATATAGGGCAATTCATTTCAAATTTAAAAAATTCGAATTCGCATAAAATCTGAACGCCTGGATGGATTTGGCCCAAATTCAATACGAAACCACTTTCGATGATAGTGCAACTTCGTACAAAATTTCGGCCGGATATCTCAAAAATTGCGCAAGCCATAGAGCGCACGACACTTTTTAACCAATTTTAAAATCCTCTAAAACGAAAGCGCTCCATGGATTTCCCTCAAATTCAGTACCAATCATCTTCCTAAACGAGTGCAACACTTGACTGGAATTGAGCTCTATATCTCGAAAATCGTGCGAGCTAGAGAAAAAAAATAGATTTTTGACGAATTTTGAAATCACGTAAAAACAAGAAAAAAGCATGGATTTGTCGGAAAATTGAATCAAGCAAGGCGTCCGGAACCCTCCATGTGTGTGATAAATTTCAGCTTGATATCTCGAACCGTTCTAAAGTTGTCAACGTTAAACCAATGCTACATACATACATAGACACACGCATACACACACACACACATACATCCGGACATTTTTTCTGAATGTGATTTTTTGATGTTTCGAGGGGTTGGGGTCGAAATCCAGAATGAGCAATGTTCAGAAAGGGCAAAATCCCGAACGCGCAATGCTTCGAATGAAAATGTCCCGAACGGTAAAAATCCCGAATAAGATTGTAGCGAACGTATTATATGCCGAACGCCTACCAGTCGGCGCGGTTTTCAACATTTCCTGACTTTCGAGCTTTCCCACGCGTAAACTATCAATGTTAGATATATGCCGTCGCCGACTTTTTTATAGAAAATTCAATTCTCTACAACATTGTTTATGTGAACTTTTGGTCTATATAGCGTTGTTTACCCAGCGTTTTGACGGGAAGATAAAAAATGCATTGATTTCCTTATCGTTTTATTTTTTTCCGTCGAAACGCTGGGTAAACAACGCTGTATAGACCAAAAGTTCACATAAACAATGTTGTAGAGAATTAAATTTCCTATAAAAAAGTACCGACGGTGTCCCCAAAAAGACAGTGTACAGACGACAGAATAATGTTATCTTAAAATAAAATAATATCAAACATTTTTTACTCGAAGGATATATTTTTATTCAGTAGAATAATATTTAAATCAGGTCGATGACCCGGTGCTTAATACCACGATAAGTCATCACAGTGTTAAGTTGAATAACTCAAGTAAAATTATTAAGTCGACAAATTGTTGCTACGATTTTTCTTAAATTATTTTTTTGGGTTGCTTTGTTACAGTGCGGACTTCCAACCGCAATCGGAATGCACTCGATTGAGGTCAGAGGAAATATACCGAGAGAGAATCGCTAGCGACAGTCTGTTCGCTGCGCGAACACGTCCGCTAGACGGTACGAATTTTATAAACAATTCAATCAATCAGCCACGTGAAATTCGAGTCGCCGATACATCGGACAGTCATCTGGAAGAAGATTTTTACAGCGACGACGTATTCGGACCTCCGCCCTTAACCACGATCGATTCCAAGTCCAAGTCCGAAGTGGAATCGGTAGACGATCTATTCTTGAACATAAGTTCCGAATCTCGTCTACGGGAGAGCTCGGATTTACAGCCGGCCACTGAGCCTCAGTCCGTCGGTAATCCTACGGCTGTTCGGAACAGAGGTCTCTTCGACGAGGACGTTGACATCTTTGGAGGCGGTGACGTTCCGGATATCGATATATTTAGTCCTGGATTTACCTCTACGTTGCTGCCAAAAAAGACCACCACCTTGAGCCTAAAGTCTCAAATTGAACCTGATGAATCGTCGACAAAAAAAACACTTGACTTATTATCGACGGGATCCACCGAGACCGTGAAAACTTTTCCTTGGGGTAGTATCTCGAAGGAGTCTGCTAGCAAGCCTAATAGCATATTCGATGACAGCGAAGAAGACGACGATCTATTTGGTTCAAGTTTATTTAAACGTCATCGTAAGCCTAACGAAATGCTGAAATCCGATGATAACCCATTCAAAAATACACCCCAAAGTTCGAGCGAAACTGTGATGACTGTGCCAAAAAAAGATTCTATTAGCGAAGTGGCACGCACTGCCCGAGCCAACGAAAGCGCGATGACGCCCGACGCTAAACGGGAAAGTGGCGTAGCTAATACAACCGAGGTCATGGTGCCAAGTTATCCAAGTGGTGGTCTTTTCGAAAATCTCAACGACGACGATGATAGTCTGTTCGCGGATATGAAAGTCAAAGTACTCAATGAAAAACCAATGGGTTCCAAAGAGGAAATAAAATCTACGATAAAAACGGAAGATTCAAGTGAATCGAAAATTAAAGAAGTGAAATATGAACCGAATTCTGCAAAACTTGAGGATTTATTAGAAAAACGTAATTCGCCTGAGACGTTTTCCGAAAAGTCTAGTGAAAAAGAACGCGAAGACTCTGACTCCGGCAATAATAACAGATGTCCGAGTCAGTCGCCAACGAAAAAACCACCTGAAATATTGCCTAAAAATATATTGAAAGAAGCGAAAGAAAAGAAAGAAAACGTTTCGACAACTGACGGCGCGAAGATTTCGAAACCACGTAGTTCTCCAGAAATAAATAGCGAAATCGCCAAAACACTTCCACCAAAGACTCTGAGTATTCGGTTGCCGATGCCGTCGGCGGCAGAGGACTCGGTGCAAGCACCACGCCGTGTCGTGTCGAATAAGATCAAGAATCTCACGAATAAAATAGGTGATTTGAAATATCTGTCGCCGACCGATACACCATCGGTATGGCGTAAAGCAGAGGTGAATGCTGACGTCGATGATATCCCAAGGCAAGGCAGGGACACCGAAGATGGCAGTTCCATAAGTGTACCGAGAGCCGAAACACCTGCAGAAACGTCCAGTGTTTTCGACGAATCCAGTAGTAGTAGTACTTCAGAAAAATGGCAAGATCCACCACCGAGTTCGCCGCTTAATGATTCCGGTAACTCGGAATCAGCTGTCAGTTTTGACATTCCGGCTCAGGTTGAAACACTGGCCGTCACAGCTTCAAAGGTAATTTTATATGGACGTTTTCCGTTCAAAAGTCGCATTCACGAACACTTATTAACTCTTATTAGTCACACCTCGGTAAAATCACGAGTCACGTGAACTTTAAATTGCAATAAAAAAATGTCCAATCTACAAAATGACTTCAAAAAAATTCTGAGTATATTTCAAACTCTTTTCTGCAAGTAAAAATTTTTATAATAGCCGAAATATAATTCTGAATGTGCTGGAAAAAATTTTGGGGGAAAAACAAGAAAAAACTACTTTTTCCACAAAAATGTCTCTTTTTATTTTAAAGATATTTTTAAGATATATAAGATTGTCGCTCTTGATAAAAGTATATTCATTTCACGATATGAAGGTAGCGAGTTTCACTAGAAAATGCTCTGCAATGTTCCCTAAGAAAACCGTTATTTATATATGGAAATGGGATGAGTAAATCACAAAAAGTACAAACAGGAGTAAAATAATACAGTTTTTCGTTGATTAGTTGCTTTGGCCGAATTATTTTTACTTTTATTTTATTTAATTGCTCAGTTAATTCGTGAGAATTAATGAAGCAATATTTCTCTATCAATGATGTTCTTGATATAGTGAAAATTTCGTCGTGGCCACGGTGGCGAAATGGGTAACGCACCAGGCTAGAATTCTGGAGTTCCCGGTTCGATCCCGGGTCGTGGCGGAATTTTTTTCACGATTTAATTTTCATTTATCAAGAACATCATTGATAGAAAAAATATTGCTTCGTTAATTCTTAAGAAAATTAACTGAGCAATTAAATTAAAAAATAAATAAATAAGGAACCGAAATCATCGGTAAGGTAGGGTTCTCGCTCTCAAACCAACAGCGAAAAATAATCTTACGAAATTACATCTATAACAAGGTCGTCAGTCGTCAAAGCACGTTAAAAGTAAATACAGTTTTTCTTTTTGTCGCCCGTGGCTGCAGCAGTTTTTCCCTTTGCGTGGCATTCTCTAAGTGGGAATCGAGATCAGAGCTATCGTGTTTACTGTCTGTGTATTCCGATTGCTCCAACAAGCGGAAGGCCTCAACTGCGACATTGACTTTTCAATGAAACTATCATAAGTCGATAGTACATTGAAAATCATTAAACACGTGTCCCGGCTTCGTTGATGGTTGGCCCTAGTTTGATTATTGTTAATTTTTTCACATCACGGTTGCTACGGCTGATCAACCAGGCACGAGTCACGTGCGTTACTGTCACGAAGCACCGATGGCGCAGGGAAAAAAAGAACGCAAAAAAAGTACAATAACAGGATTCGAACCAGCGACATCGTGATCGCTGGACTAACACTTTGTCCCTGCGCCATCGGCGCTTCGTGTCAGTAACGCACGTGACTGGTGCCTGGTTCATCAGCCCTAACGACCGTGATTTAAAAAAATTAAAAATAATTAAACTAGGGCGGCCCACCACCAAAGAAGCCGAGACACATGTCTAAAGATTTTCAATGTACTATCGACTTATAATAGTTTCATTGAAAAGTCAATGTCGCAGTTGAGGCTTTCCCCTTGCAAGACATAATCTTTATGACACGCTGTGCGTAAAAGTGCGGTTTCACGCTCACTACGTTGGCTTCATACCGCATTTACACACGTTGTGACATAAAATCGTATACGATACTCATGCGAAAAACGTTTTCTGGGCTCGTGTGATTGTAACAATCGCCTTCGGCTCGTTTTGCAAACTTACACTCGTCAGAATATTTTTTTTCGCACTAGTGTCATAATGTACTATTTTGTTCATCCTCGGAGTATTCGCTATCGACAGCCCGCTGCTTCTAATTTTCATTGAGCAATTTCTCTCGAATCGTTGGAGGACGTAAATTATAGGGCATATATCACCGATGAATAACAAAATGAATATAAATTCAAATGTTTAACTGCATAAATCACTATGTTGCACTTACCTTAAGGTGTTTGCACTCGAATACGAAAAAATGTTTGCATCATCCACTTCAAACGGGTGCCATGAAAAAACTGACGTGCCTATTCGAAGGACTCTTTTAAGGATGTATAGTTAGAGGTTCCGTCTATTAACAGATGGCGCCGCATGTCTTATTTTCTTTGAGTTAACGCAGGGGGGGGGGCGTAGCAGCACCAGGAAATGAGAGGGAAGGAGACCAATGGCCATGCTACAAGTCTTGCGATGAAATTTGCGGCTCTTCAGTAGTACCGTATTCTGCCACTCGCCGATCAAGTGTTCTACGCCGGGTCATTTGGCGGCATGGTAGGGATACGACGACTGTGGCACCTCTCGCAAAGTGAGAGGTAGACGAACCCCTACCATGCCGCCAAATGACCCGGCGTGGAACACTTGCACTGCGCGTGGCAGAATGTGGTACTAGAAAAGAGCCGCGAATTTCCACGCAGGTTTTGGCAAGCAGCTAGCGTGCTGATTTGTCTCCTTCCCTCTTACTTCTTGTGCAGTACACAGGCTTATTCTGATACGAGGACTTTCACGCTGAATGAAGCCGTCGAAAGTGTGCTGTAGCGTAGCGCTGGCGGACTTGTGATCGGACTGAGATCTAAGCGATATAGTACCCGATCCTAATATCGCCGCGACAGACCTTGCCTGCACCACGCACAAGACTACCAGCGCCACATAGCGGCCACCGACATTGCAGAGGATAGCGAGCGTGCTGTGTGCCATTCCCCTGAGTTAACGGGACATTTAAGGTTAAAAAAACCGCTGGGGTCAATTTCACCCAGTGTGACTAATAAGGGTTACTACTCACATTTTTGTGAACAGATTAAAGAAAATATTCTTGAATTATTCAGATGTGAATAATTCATTAGCCATCATTTCAGTTATTAATGATTATCTAATTTTTGCAGAGTCGAGCAAGAATTCCGGCAAAAAGACGCCCTCAGAGCAGATACGCTCGTCATTCGGCTCTTCGACAAAGTGGCATTGATTCCGACACGTTGGATAATTCGTCTGCCAATGCCGCTGAATCAGATCCAAGTGACAACGCGATGGCGGGTATTTCCGATAAAGTACCGACGGTTGTAACCGATCCTGTCGACAGCCCAAAAATAGGGTTTGGTTCAGACAGATTAGTTGCGACGAGCACCGTTAACGAGAGGGGCTCGACCGATAAACCCGTGGAATTGAGCTCTACTTTGGCGCCGGATGACAGATCCGAGATGAGTATGAGCAAAGATGGTTCGATGAGCATTAACAAAAACACGTTGATGTCGCCCTCGACCGATGAAGAAGATCTCTTCGATGTACCGCCCGATTTGCCGGAGGATCCTCCAAAGGGGGACACTATCTTCGGTAGAGCACCGATTCTGTCACCGACCGATGGATTTCCCAGTCCAAAATGCACCCGAATGAAGGGAAGGTCCAAAGAAAGCCGCTTCGGGCGCTCCGGGCCTGAAAGTACAACCAGTACTGTCAAAGACACGGAATCAACTACAAATGGGGAATCGCCGAAAAAAAGTTCCAAAGGCACGAAAAGCGGCGAAGATGTCAACATGACGAACGAAGATGAGCAAGGAACGGGTATAGGAGAAAAGGATTTAGATTCTTTTTCAATGTTGAATAAAGAATTGGATCCCCTGCGAGACAGCACTCGCGATCCTCTAAACGATCCCAGTCAACTATTCGCCTTCGTGATAAAGACACCCTCGCCCGAAAAGGGTCAGAATCTTTTGTTCAAGGAAGACGACAGCTTGTTCACGCGTGTCGCAAGAAAATCTGCCGAAGAAACGAAAACGGTGGCATCGAAACCTCCTGCGTTGGATCTTTTTGCCGATTCCAGCGGGGATTTGTTTTCCGTTCCGATCGCGAAACCCCCAAAAAATTCTATGCATGCCGCCAAGAGCAACAGTCTCTTCGATGACACAGATGCACATGACGATAGAACGTCTGAAATTTTTGGATCTGGTGGACATCGTAGAACCGAGAAATTCGAGCAGGTCACTGACATGGTCGCGAAAAAAAGTATTGAGACTTCCGGCCTAGCATCGCCGGGTGAAAAATCATCTACTTTTAAAGACGATACTGATGGCGATCTCTTTGTCGATACCCTCGATCAAAAATTTTCGCCCGAAGTTGGGAAAATGTCAACCGAAGTACCGGAGAATAAATTCTTTCGAGCGGCAAGCAAGGCGGCCAAAGATTCCAAGTTCGAGGACCTCTTCGGTGATCAGTCAAGCGGCGAGGAAAATATCTTCGCTCCGAAGACAAGCATCGATTCCGGAAAGGCGAGTGGCAGTCGTTCGCTATTTTCAGCCGACACTGACGACGAGGACGTAACCGACATATTCGGCGATAAATCGACGAAAAAAATCCAGAAGGTCGAGCCAATCGAAAATCGTATCACCGTCAAGAAACCAGTAACTAGAGACTTGAAGAAAACTGCTCAGAAAATCGTTGAGGATCCTCTGAGTATGCTTCAGGACGATTGATCATTTCTAGTGCAACACGAACTTCAGTGATGCGCGGTCTTACGTCAAATATGCATGAATACATATATTTTTCTATTTAATTTGTTTTCCATTCAGCTGAGTTTCTATTTATTTTCAGATTTCGGCAATGCGCTTTCAGGCATTGTAGTTATACATTTTTTTTTATTTCCTTTATTTTTCTGCAAGAAAAAGGCTGAATGAAAAGCCTGCGAAAATTGCAACACTGACTATATGAATATAAGTTGATTATAATACAGTTTATAAAAGAATATTAATATTGTAACATAGCCCTGTACTTTTTCCTTACTTTCCACTGCTCCTCAACGCACTCCGACCCTAGCTTTCCCCAGGCGTCTACCTGCCGACAGCCGCCTGTATCCGCATACTCATTTATGGTCCTCCTGTCCACTACCCATTGCCAACCATTTCTATTACCTTAGCCTAGCTCCAGCTGCCTGCACCCACTACATGAATTACTGCTCGCCCGTGTCTCCGCAGGCCATTCCCAAATATCCGTCGCACTGAGTTTATTACCGGCCATCATAGCGATTATCCCATTAACAGACCTTTTCCATACGACAATCCAATTGTCCTATCTTTTCATTTATGACTCTTCGAGTCCTTCGACGGATCCTCGGAGATATACAACTGCCGCTCCAATGTCGAAGTCCTAACGCCAACCTTTTTCCTCGCATTCCAAAATTCCGGACTTTCACCGCTCGTTCGCCGACCACCCCCCAAATACCTGCTTCATCCTAAACTCCCCAAACTGCACCCCCACTACTCACGCCTCTCTGTAGCTATAAGACTCGCTGTAGCATAGGTTAAGTCAGTTAGTAATAATCCTGTAACCAGGACGAAACCTCTGCTCGAGGTCTCGCCGATACAATAAACGTGCCTGAGTTATCCTATCTCGTGTCAACCGCGTCTTTCCTTCCTACTACCGCGTCCTGGAGCCGAATTGGCCATCCCTGCGAAACAAATATTCCTAACCGACAATCCACGACATGACAATATACTACTCGATGAAGTTTCAAGAGTTTTATTACATCTGCATCAAATACATTTTTCTTGGTGTTGCACGTGCCGTAGAACGTCGTTTGCCAGAACACTTCGATGAATTAGTAAAAAAAAACAAGACCAAACTAGTCTGCTGACAATGACGATGGGTCATGTTTGTCATGAATCAATTCATGACGAACTTGGGGCATCATTTGCAAATCAAATCTCGAATGATGAATAATGTTCTTCTTGTAAAGTCTCCGAATGCTATGTCAAATTATTCTTAACGGACCCTTTAGGACCCCATACTTCACGTACGGAACGAAACCGTGACTGTGGGGTTAATCTAATCCCAATACTTTGAGGGGTAACGCCACTAGAATTTTCAAAAAATTCACTTTTTTTCGTTGTAACTATGCTTCAGGGTCTCACAAAACATAATCCGGCCAAATAAATTTAACGATTTATGAAAACTCCCGACTGCAAAAACTGGAACGCGAAAACACTCGACGTTTTTTCCTTTTTCTCTCGACGATCGAGAGAAAAACAGAACAAAAAACGATAATAAATCATTCGAGACGAGAAAAAAAAGCGAACATTTTGTTTCAAAATGACGCTATTGAATGGATTAATGTGATAGAATTTATTTCCTTAATTATTGTAAGGGAAATTGTTATTGTTATTAACATATATTGTGACAGGATAGTTTTGACATAGAGATTTTGCCGTTGCCTTCTGTCGATTTACTTATCGACCGATGATCGAACTACAATCCGTGCGTGCGCAAGCGCCGAAATTTTGGCCGCTCCCCACCCAACGCGTCATGCGAAGGGCCCCGCGGATCGACGAGAGCGCGTCACTTGTCGTCCGGCTCGCTTTCTGTATAGTTCACATTTTGTAAAGTCAAAATCTGAACAAAGAGCCGTTATAATTAAGGTCTTATTCAACTTGTCGTTTGATCCTCGACGTGGAAGTAATCTTTGTCAAGAATTGTAGAGGATCATAATCGTGCCCAATCGACCAACTGTATCGTTAATTAAGGAATTTGTCAAGGAATTATCTCGAACGATTGTCAAGGGATTGAATCGTGGAACATTATAAAAGGAATTGTAAAACCACGAAATAAAACTCGTCAAAACTGTAAGTACTTTTGAATTCGTTTTGTGTCGATCTGCTTTGCTGTCTATATATCTTCGCTCGCTTGTATTGCAAAGGTCATCCAATCGAGCCCCCCCCCCCTTTGAATCTTTTGTCTCTTGCTTATAAACTGGATAAATTAAATTAGTGAAATATCGCTAGTAATTATTGACTAGCTGGCGCCCAATAAAATTTGAAATATTTAAATAAACCCCTTGAGCCCTGGCAGCCACCGACCCGGGCCGCGCCAGGTGTAGAACGCGTTTCGCGGGAAAAGTGATTGAGAACCGCGATAGAAAAAAGTTCTGTCTCAATATATATATATATATATATATATATACATATATATATTAGGGTGGGTCAAAAAAATCGACTATTTTTTTTTACTTCTTTACCCGATAAGTAGGTTTCTAGACACCTTTATATAATTCACAGCAAATTTGAGCTTTTTATTTAAATGTTAAGATCCTCCGCCACGCAGTTTTTCATTTTTTTTTGCAGTATCAGAAGAAAAAATTCATATCGCTCTATCAACTGATATTTTGAAATAGCCCTTCTTCTAAACCCGTTGGAAATTCTCCGCTTTACAAAAAAGATCTCTTACAATTTTTTCGTAAACCTCACTGTTTTGAAGATATTTACGGTTCATGTTTGATCATTTTTAGACAAATTCCTGTTTTTCTTATGAATTTTGTAACTCGTTAACAAAAAATCATTATGGAAGGCGCAATGCTTAGTTTTGTAGAATGTGCGCTGCTCTACAATAATAGTCTCTATGAATATTCGATTGAATTAAGCGTTTCAAAGATATTCATCGTCGAACTTCAATGCACGCCAATTTTAACAGTTTTTGATTAATAATTCGGAAAATTTTAATTTAATTTATGAGTTTTAGGGAAATTCATACAAATTTGAGTTTCGATCGTAAGATTAACTATTATAGAAGTTCTTTGTTCGGAAATTTATTTGAAACTTTTGTTCTGATAATATTTTTATAAATGTTATCTCAAATAATTTAAAATGACGATCGTGATGTTATTTTATTTCAAAGCGTGTGTTCAGAACGTATTTCAAAACTTTTTTCTACATAGTATACTGTAACGGGATTTTCGTTCTCCCGAAGACAAAGCTAAAACCCCTCAATATTTTCCCCTTTTATTTTCATGGGCGCCAGGTGCATGTGCACCGGAGAAAATATTGAGGAGTCGAGCTGAGTTTCCCGACTAACCGCAGCTTTGCTCTCGATAGAGTGGCGGGGTTCGTAGGTCGTCGTGTGGATTAATTAAATAAATAATAAACAGAAAAATAGAGGTTCGAGTTCGACGTGGATTTTTAATTGTCTACCGGGAAGAGCAAAGTCCCCGTAGAATATGTCCCCAATGGTCAACCTCTCCCGGGCCACACTCCGGCCGGGATTAGTTTTATTTTACAAAAAAAAGAATAAAAAAAGAATATCACAAAATAAAATAAAAGAAAACAACGATAAGGAATATACTCGCTCGCACTCACTCTCACACACTCTCGCTCTCTCTTAGGCACACGCTCTCTCTCTCACAAACACACGCTCTCGCTTGCGCCCGCGGTACAAGTCGGACGGCCCCCACACTCTCTCTCACTCACTCTCACTCTTCCGAAAACGGAATTAACAAAAAAATACAAAGAAAATCGCGACTCTCACCCCCACACCGATTGCGGCTACTCAGTCCACCGCGTCAAACGAATTACAAATAACAAATAAATAAATGAATAATTTCCACGCGTCCCACACACACACATGCACGCGGACCGTCCGTCTTCCCCGCGCAATCCCGGAAATCTCGTAATCATACACCAATTAATTTATGATAAAAGTGCGCGATCCTCAACCAACTCGGTGCCGGCGTCGCGAAAGTCGAATGCCAATGGAGTTTGCAGAAAAAAGGGAATTTACAAAAACGTGATCCTCAACCAATTCGGTGCCGGCGTCACAAAATTATTGATAAGCAAAGGGAATTTACAAAAACCCGTGTGGAAATTTGGTAGGGATATCCTCGTTTGAATCTAGCGTCCGGCCAGTTTGCCTGGTCACAATTTCCTGCAGAGGAACTGGATGGGGCCTAGTTACAATACATGTATAGATGTCACTGCTATCCAGGCACTAGCCCTTTAACCTGTCCCAGTTCACCGGCACAAAGGGTGGGTATCATCTAGCTAGCACACACCGATAGATGTCGACGCCATCTGCAG